>JAZHEH010001554.1:0-12500 GCA_036589455.1 Ateles fusciceps | reverse complement strand
GTCAATTAGCTTTTGTTTTATTAAAAAACACCAAAGGCCAGGCGAGGTGGCTCACCCTGTAATCCCCAGCACTTTGGGAGGCTGAGGTGGGTGGATCACTGGAGGCCAGGAGTTCGAGACCAGCCTGGGCAATATGGTGAAACCCTGTCTCTGAAAAATACAAAAAGTAGCTGGGCATGGTGGCGCATACCTGTAATCCCAGCGGCTCAGGAGGCTGAGGCAGGAGAATTGCTTGAACCTGGGAGGTGGAGGTTGCAGTGAGCCAAGACTGAACCACTGTGCTCCAGCACTCCAGAGTTTCACTCTGTCTCAACAAACAAACAAAACACACCCAAAACAGTGGCTTAAAATAATAAGCATTGGCCGGGCACGGTGGCTCAGCCTGTAATCCAAGCACTTTGGAGGCCAAGGCCTGCGGATCACCTGAAGTTGGGAGTTCAAGACCAGCCTGACCAACATGTTGAAACCCTGTGTTGAAAGAAAAAAGAAATTAATAATAAGCATCATGGGCAGGCACAGTGGCTCTCACTGTAATCCCAGCACTTTGGGAGGCTTAGGTAGGCAGATCACTTGAGCTCAAGAGATTGAGACCAGGCCTGGGAAACATGGCAAACCCCATCTCTATAAAAATACAAAAATTAGCCAGGTGTGGTGGCCCACGCCTGTGATCCCAGCTACTTGGAAGGCTGAGGTGGGAGGGTTGCTTGAGCCTGGGAGGTGGCGGGTTGCAGTGAGCCAAGATGCATGACTGCACCCCACCCTGGACGGCACAGCAAGACCCTGTCTCAAAAAATATGAATAAATAAATAAAAAAAAAGTGCATCAAGAAAGAAGATCTTAGAGAGTGACTGAGGGCTACTGTAAACGTAATCAGGTAGGTTACTCTACGTGCAGCTGCGCTCCCAGACGCAATACCTGGGCTGAGCAAATCAACAAGAGTCTGGTACTGACATGCAGCTATTCACCTGCCTAACGCCTTCTTCTCCACACCAAGATGACCAGAAGCAGTTTGCTTATACTTGGCAGCACCCAACAGTACCCCTTCAGAGTGGTATTTCCAAGCTACAAGCAGTTCTCCTGCTTTTGCCACAATATTGTCCACTAAACTCTTGATCATTCTGACATCTCTACAAGCCATCACATCGGCTGCTACGAGAATGACATTACGCTGACTGGTCCTTTGAGCAGCGAATAGCATAGTATTTTAACGTGTGTACAAATCAGAGGATGGGAGAAACTACCATCGAAATTCTAGTACCTCTCCACCTCAGTGAAGTTTTTGGGGTTATACAGGAAGAAAAATATTTTTTCTTTTTATTTATTTATTTTTTTCAGACGGAGTCTCACTCTGTCGCCCAGACAGAGTGCAGTGGCATGATCTCAGCTCACCGCAATCTCCGCCTCCCAAGTTCAAGTGATTCTCCTGCCTCAGCCTCCTGATTAGCTGGGCACTACAGGCACCGCACCACACCTGGCTAATTTTTGTGAATTTTAGTAGAGACAGGATTTTGCCATGTTGTCCCAGGGTCTGGTCTCGAACTCCTGATCCCAGGTGATCCACACCCCCCTCGGCCTCCCAAAGTGCTGGGGTTACAGATGCTGAGCCATGATACCTCGCCCTAAAATATTTTTTTTTCTTTAACCTCAAGTTCTGAAGCCTGCAACGAACCTCGTAAGAAAAAGATAGTTATGAGAGAAAAATAAACAGAAGCTTATTAACACTGGCCTGATCTTCACATACACACAAAGACATCACGGGAATGCAGTAGTTCTCAAACAGCTTAGCTTCGAATTCGAGCTTATATAGTATATTCAAGAAAGAACAGAAAGTTTTTAGAGAAAGTGATAGAACAAAGGAAAGTGGGTAGTAACTGGTGAGAAGCCAAACGAATAGCAGAGAAAGGCTAGTCAGAAAATTTTGTTGGCTGGGCACAGTGGCTCATGCCTGTAATCCCAGAAGTCTGAGAGGCCAAGGAAGGCGAATCAGTTAAGGTCAGGAGTTCAGACGAGCCTAGCTAACACGGTGAAACCCACTGCTATTAAAAATTAAACTAGTCGGGCGTTGTGGCTGGGCCTGTACTCCCAGTTATTAGGGAGGCTAGGCACAGAATTGCTTGAACCTAGGAGGCAAGGTTGCAGTGAGCTTAGATCACCATCACTCCACTGGGCAACAGAGCAAGACTCTGTCTCTACAACAAACAGAAAACTTGCTAATGGTATATCTCCACTTGTACCATCTCCAGACAACTATAAGCATCTGAGGCCAGGCATAGTGGCTCATGCCTGTAATCTCAGCACCTTCAGAGGCTGAGGCGGGAGGACTGCTCGACTCAGGAGTTAAGTACCAGCCTGGCAGCCTGGGCAACTAGAGTAGGACCTCATCGCCTAAAAATTAGCCGGGAATGGTGGTCCTACAACTGTAGTCCCAGCTATTCAGGAGGCTGAGGTTGGAGGATCCTGCTCTTGAGCCCAGGAGTATATGGAAGGAAGTACACGAAAGATTAATGACAAGGAAAGCTTGAAGAAGTATGTGGATGGGTCTCTCAGATTCTTGCACAGACTGTGAAAATACTTTGTGTCCCACAGGAGTGCCCACCCTAGGGGGCAGCCACTAAAGTGAAAGTTCTTTTTAAATTAATTTTATTTTTTAGACTGGAGTCTCACTCTTGCCCAGGCTGGCAGGTGGTGGTTGTCGAGCTCATTGCACCGCTACCTCCCAGGTTCAAGTCATTCTCCCGCATCAACCTCCCGAGTAGTTGAGATTACAGGCACCTGCCACCACACCCGGCTAAAGTTTATTTTTTAGTAGAGATAGGGGTCTTCTCCATGTTGGCCCGGCCTGCAAGACTTTATCTCTAAAAAAAAAAAAAAGAAAGAAAGAAAGAAATTCATTCAAAAGTGAAGGACTGTGCTGGCCATCTGGTGGCTCACGCCTGTAATCCCAGCACTTCGTAAGGCTGAGATGGGTGGATCACCTGAGGTCAGGAGTTTGAGACCAGCCTGGTCAGCATGGTGCACACCTCATCTCTATCTAAAAAAAAAAAAGAGGAGTGTAGCAATGGTCTCTGCTCACTAAATCTCATAGGACTTACTATCGTTCCCATCACTCAGAAGCAACTGGCGTACATGAGAGAAGACCAGTCATTAATGACTCTCATTAAAGTACTAACTGGAAACAATCCCCTGAAAGAACGGAGTGACTTACAGGACACAGTCCATGCTTTGAATGAGAGACCACTCTATGATGCTTCCTTATAGTGAGATTTATGGGACTGGGAATCAGAGGGAAGTGAGTAGGAATGGTTCCTCTCTCTGTTATACACAATAAGTTGGAGAACTGCTTCTCTCCTCAATAGCTTTGAGCCTCCTGCTGGCTTAGAGATTCTGGTCCTTGTGGGGAGGAATGCTTCCACGGGGAACACAACAATGCAATCCATGAACTGGGAGGTAAGACCTGCCTCTGGCCTCCCAAAGTGCTGGGATCACAGGTGTGAGCTCACCGTGCCTGGCCCACTGTGGCTCTAACGGAAAAACCTAACAGTATATTTAAAGCACAGTTAAAGAGTGTTAAGGGAACTTAATAGTTATAAAAGCCCTCTTTAAAGAAGACTGCTGGCCAGACACAGTGGCTCAGGCCCTGTGATTCCAGCACTTTGGAAGGCCAAGGGAGACGCATTACCTGAGGCTCGCTCAAGTTGAGGTCAGCCTGGCCAGCATGGTGTAACGCCCGTGTATCTAAAAACTACAGAAATTATCCAGGTATGGTGGTGGATGCCTGTAATCCCAGCTACTTGGGCAGGCTGAGTCACAAGAATCACCTAAACCCAGGAGGTAGAGGTTGCCGTGAGCCAAGATGGCACCACTACACTCCAACCTGGGGACACAGCAAGACTCTATCTAAAAAAAACAATGAAATAAATATAGTACGACTGTTAAAAACTTTTAGAAGCTGGGTGCAGTAGTTCACGCCTCACTCAATGTTATATTTGGAGGTAGAGGTGGGAGCATTACTTGGAGGAGTTGGAGACCAGCCTGGACAACACAGCAGACGCTTCCTCAAAAAAAAACAGACAGACGACAGGCAGACAACACTGTCTGTTGGCTGGGTGAGATGGGTCATGCCTGTAATCCCAGAAACGTTGAGAGGTTGAGGTCGGCAGACTGCTTGTGCTCAGGAGTTCGAGACAGCCTGGGCAACATGGTGAAATCCAGCCTCTACAAAAAATACAAAAATTTGTCGGGCATGGTGGTGCGCCCTATAGCCCCAGCCACTCCAGGGGGCTGAGGGGAGGATCGCTGAACCCAGAAGACTCAAGGCTGCAGTGAACTATGATCGCACCTACTGCACTCCAGCCTGTGTGACAGTCGAAGCCTCGTCCTAAAAACAAAAAGAAGAAAAAGAAGAAAAAGAAAAACTTTTTAGACCTAGGCCAGGATCTTCCCTAATTGCTAAAGCCACGAGACAACTGATGCTGCACCCGGCTGCCTGCCAGAATTAGAGAGCTATAAATAGATATGATGTGTGTCTCAGGGTAACAGATAGAAGACCGTTTTACCTCCAAAGACTTCAGCTTGTGTTTCCTAAAAACAAGGACATTGTTTTCCAAAAACGTCTCAACAAATCTCTAGGAAGGTCTTCTGTTAGCTCTCATGACGTTGCGATACGTAAATAGGCCCCAGAGGTGCAATCTCTCTCTGGCTGTGTAGACAGAACAAGGGCTCTAACTCGGGCTTAGCTCAGGCCTTTCCTGGTCTCCAGACCAGCGGGCAGGGAGAACCTGGGAAAGAGTTGCACTTGCTCCAGGCGAAATCCTCCAAAAACTTAATAAAACGCATTCCCTGGTACCGCTTCTCCGCTCTGCTGCGACCAGCCAAAATTCAATCCTAAATGGAAGCGTGCTGCGGCCCCAGGCGTGGGGCCTGGGGACCGCCTCCTTCTTGGTGGGTCGCAATCCTGAACAAGGTGGCCTCCCCCAAAAGCGCCCCAGCCCCCAGCCCCCGCGTCCCCAACGACAGGGCTGTGCACAGGGGCGGGGCCTGAGGTTCCTGTACGTGGCAGGGCTGTGCGTGCCCTTGGGCGGAAGGGAGGCGTGACTCACGGCCAAGAGCTACGACGTAGAACGCTGGCCCCGCGGTGAGGCTCCCACGGGTGGGCCGGAGTCCCCACCCAGGAAGCCCTCGCCCTAGTACAGGACTCTCCAAGGCACCCCAGGCCTTGGAAGCCCTCCTTCAGGGGCCTGGACCCTCCTGCCAACAGTCTAGTCCCCTCCCCGACAACTCACGATTGTGAGCCGGCTGGGACCCCCAGCCTGGTCAAAGCCCTGGGTTTTAACTTAACACCGATAACACTGGACATAATCCTGTCTCACGGGCTAGGCCATCTGGACCTCCACTTGGTTGCGCTCTGGGATCTGGTTTTCCCTTCGTCCCCAGGCAAGCCTCCACAAAATTCTCCCTCCTGGTCTTCCTTCACAGCTGGCTGCACCTCCAGACCGGCGAAGCCTCCTCTCCTCACCCAGGCGGGCCTTCGCGCCTCGCTCTTCGGGTTGCTCGCCACCGTCCACCAGGCCAGAGAAGCGGGACTTCCTTCAGGCCCTCAGGTCCACTACCCGGCCACCACCCGCAGGTCTCCCCAGGTGCTCATCCGCTCCTTCAGCTCCACAGCCGGCAACCAGAACGACCGAGAAGTTCAGCGGACGGCAGCGGCGCTGTAACAGCGGCACCCCTTCTCCCACCCCACTCCAGGAGAAATGATCGTCGTACCTGCAAGGCGGCGTCGTTGACGGGCTCGTCGTAGTCGGAGGGCCCCAGCGGGCCCGAGCGGTGGGCAGCGGGGCCGGCACCAGTGGAGGCAGGTGGCCCACTTTGGAGGACCAACCAGATCTGGCTGGGGTTGGTGTTTAGGAAGGGGGTGGAGTACTCAGCTGGAGCTCGGGGCCTGTAAGGAGGGGGGCTACTGGAGGACTTGGGCTTGCGTCTAGGAGGGGAGCTGGGCTAGCTGGGCGGCAAGACTCAGGCCCTAGGGGCTAAACCTCTGGGGAGGAGTCTCAGCCTGGCTTAAGATCAGCGTGAGGGGGCCGGACCAGGGAGTCCAATGAGAAGGAGCTGGAGCGAACTAGCCTGGGTCCAGGCTGGGAACTGGGGAAGGGGCCAGGTCAAAAGCCCTGGGATGTTCAGGGAGGCAATTACTCATTCTGTCTCCCCTCGTCTCCTTTCCAGGCACTACGGCTTGTACCTGCCTTGGCTGGGCCTGGAATAAATGAGACTAAGCTGGGGTCTGAGGGACTTGGACAAGTGTCAATAAATGCTGGCCTCTCGTGTGTGTGTGTGTACCTATCATCTGTGAACCAGGACCTGGCCGCCAAGCCCCATCCTCCTTTAATCCCTTCCAACTCAGGGCTATCCTGGCTAACGCTCCACCTTGGCCCTCTGCCAAGACCCAAACAGCAGCCAGAGCAGTGCCCCAACAATGAGGGACATGGGGCGGGCGTCCTCAAGCAAGGAAGACACTAGTATGGCTCTCTGACCACAAACAGAGGCAGAGGCCAAGTGACTGGAGAAGCTGCAGAGCAGCAAACGTGGCCTTGGGAACAAGTGAGGGGTAGACTGAGACCTCCCTCAGCCCAGGCTCTGGAAGCAGAAGCAGGGATCACCCACGTTTGTAATCCTGTTTAGCCTCCACAAGATCTTGAGAGGGAGCAGCAAGGCGACACCTTAGGAGAGAAAGCATGCAGAGCAAGAAAGATGCTATAAGATCATGTGTCAGTCCTGGGTACAAACTCACTACTTCCCCGCTCCCCAGGACCCAGCCTGAGACCCTCTCTCAGATCAGGAGGCATCTATAGAGACAGCTGGTGCATTCATCTCCTGGGCCTGGCAGGGTGGGGAGACAATACTGACCTGGGCCTGGCATGGCTGGAGCTTGGCTGCAGGTGAAGGGCTAGGGCTGTGCAGGGACTGGAGCTACCTCCCAGAACTGAGCAGGCTCGGGGCACGCGCTTGGCACACGGAGAGGACAAGAGGTGATGGCGCGTACCAGTCAGAAGTACCCAGAGCCAGGGGGACTCAGGTAGCATGTTGGGGCCCTGGACGCTAGAGTCTGGGTAAGCAGCTTATGAAGATGTGACTGTAGGCTACACCGGTGGAACGAGTTTAGGTGATAGCGAGGTGGTGAGGGTGGGTCTGGGGATCCCGCTTAGGAATACCATAGTCAGCTGCAGCCACTGGCCAGCGTAGTTTAACCCTCAGGACAGAGGAACACCAGAGCACCAGCCAGTCTGTCTTCTCACCCAGGGGCTGCTGGCAAAATAGGACGGGAGGGGACTGAAGGTCAGGGTACTTGGGGCAATGAACGGCTGAGGGATGGGGCTCCCCCCAGGCACCCACACCCGAAGATTGGGGGATCGATTCTTCCTGCATGTTCACCCTGGATCTGTCCAGTGCCATCTTTGTCAAGAGATTTGCATAGGCACCTGGAGGAGATGTGGAGGTTTGAAGGGTACGGGACGGAGACTGGTTTTCAGCATAACTAACATTACACGAAGTATATACGGATGACACTAATAGCAGCTGGCACTTCCCTTAGACACTTCTACGGTGTGCGCCAGCACTGCACCAAGTGCTTTGCAGGTATTAACTGCATTTAATCTCAACTCTGTGATATAAAATGTTCACTTAAAATGAGGCATAGGCTGGCGTGGTGGGTCACACTCCAATCCCAACACTCTGGAAGGCCAAGATGGGAGGATCACTTGAGCTCAGGAGTTTGAGACCAACCTAGGCAACATAGATCTCATCTTTACTAAAATGGTTGGGCACAGTGGCTCACATCCATAATCACAGTACTTTGGGAGGCCGAGGCCGAGCATATTACGAGGTCAGGTGTTCGGGACTAGCCTGGCCAACATGGTGAAACCCCGTCTCTACTAAAAATACAAAAATTAGCTGGGTATGGTGGCGCAGGACTGTAGTCCCAGTTACTCAGGAGGCTGAGGCAGGAGAATCGCTTGAACCTGGAGCAGAGGTTGCAGTCAGCCGAGATTATGCCACTGCACTCCAGCCTGGGCAACAAAGCAAGATTCCGTCTCAAAAATAAAAAAGGAAAAGGAGAGAAAAAAAAATGAGGGGTTTGTGCCCCAGGTCACATAGCAAGAAGTGAAGAAATCAGGACTGGAATCCAAGCTGTTACCCTCCTCAATAATGGCCTCTGTGTACACCCACATCACCTTTGCCCTGCCCCAGCCTCCTACTGACATCTCTGCTACTAGGAGGCTCTGCACACTCTAGGCTTGTTCCTAGCGTCTTGCAGGTCCCACTGCTGCCCTGACTCTATTCATGTTCCCACCCACAGCAAACCTACACAAGATGCCTCCACCCACCACCTCCTTTGATGCTACGCCCTCCGGTGACCAAAGCCACAGCACCCTGCAATCAGCCTCCTCCGAGTAGGTGGATTATAGGCACGCGCCACAACGTCCAGCCGCTTTGTTGCTTTGTAAGACAGAGTCTTAACTGTTGCCAGGCTGGAGTGCAGTGGCATAATCTTGCCTCACTGCAACCTCTGCCTCCCAGTCTTCAAGCGATTCTCCTGCCTCAGCCTCCCAAGTAGCTGCTCACCACAGGCTGGCCTGGCTAATTTCTGCACCGGGGCGAGGAAATACGTGGCTCGCCAGATCCCCCAGGCTGGTCTTGAACTCCTGACCTCAGGCGGGGGCTGGACCACCTCCCAAAGTGCTGGATCACAGGCGCGACTGGGCCCGCCAGGCCAAGGGATCTTGAAAGCCAACCTCACCCTGACCCTCCCCTTGCAAAACCGGCCATCTCAGCGTCCTAAGTCTACTACTACCTTGTACCACACCGTATCACCTAATCTAACTGCCCACCTCCTCTCACAAGCTCACACGAGCTTCACTTGGCTTTGCAACTTCCCAGTGGCTATTATTAGACTGCAGTTTGGCTGAATGCTATGCCCGAAATAAGATAGGATGGCTGGCTTGCGGTGGCTCACGCCTGTACCCAGCACGGAGCTGAGGTGCAAATCACGTGGTCAAGACAATGAGATCACGGCCAACACCAATGCTTTATAAAAACAAAATTAGCTGGGCATGGTGGCATGGCGCTGCACGAGCCACGAGCTGAGGCAACGCTTGAGCCTGGGAGGCGGGAGGTTACAGTGAAGATCACACCACTGCACTCCAGCCTGGCAACATGGAGCAAGACGTCTTGAAATAGATAATATAGACTCCTATTTAGCCACTGTTCAGTGTTCGTACACTAGACTCACAAGGCCACATGCAGCCTATATAGGCCTTGGGAGGCTGAGTGAGGGACTGCTGAGCCCAGGAGTTCAGACCAGCCTGGGCAATAATAGACCCTATATCCAAAGCATTTAAAAAAATTAGCCAGGCATGGTGCCGTGCCTGCCTGTAGCCCCAGGTAGCTAGAGGACCTGCTGAGCTAGGACGCTAGCCACGACTGCTACTGTACCTCAGTCCAAGACAGAGAACCTGTCTAAACAAACAAACAAAACTCATAAACTCATGATCTTATCCTACTGCCCCTCCCCAGCCGTCCGTTCTCATAGCTCCACTCAGCATTCTTTAAACAAACTGGCCAGGCAGTACTCACTACTCCAGCACTTTGCAGGTGCAAGGCGAGTGGACCACCTGAGGTTAGAGTTCAACCCAGCTAGCTAACATGGTGAAACCCCGTCTACTAAAAATACTAAAAATTATGGGCATGGCGGTGCCTGTAATCCCAGCTACTAAGGGACAGGAGAATCACTTGAACCCAGGAGGTGGAGGTCAGTGAGCCAAGATGCCATTGCACTCCAGCCTGGGTCAAGTCCAGACTTGTCTCAAAAAAAAAAGATATCTAACAAAATACTAGAAGCCCCAGCTTCTTTCTTTATGTTGTATAGGCGTTCCTTACTCATTACTAAGTCTCTCTTAAACGCCTCCCTCAAGGAGCTCCCTTGGGCTGCATCAGGCGCCTCCTCGGTTGGATTAGGCTTCCCCCAGGAGCATGCCTGCCCTCCCTACACCATAGTGGTCGCTGTGCCACCACCACTCAAGCCTCCCCTTCCCCCAGCCATCACCAGTCTGAACCTACAGTGTTGCACTTGTCCTCACCACTACAGGACTCACTGAGGGCAGAAACCGGGCTGATTCAGCCATGCCATGTCACACTCGTCCACCTCAAAGGCTTACAGATGGTTATAGAAGTTGTTATGAGGAAGACAGCTGGGCGTTACTCACGGACATGATCCAGCCTCAGCAGCAGCTTATTAGTTGTCAAAATCCATGTTTGATTTTCATCTTGAGTAGCCTTCTTATGATCATGTTGAAGAGACCTGTCTTCGTTCAGGCCAACCTGAGATGGATTTGTCCTTCAGGTGGCCCACATGGCCCAACTCCTATCCCGCTGCAGGAGTCAGGCCCAGACTAGTGGCCTTCCCCGCCCATCCCCATCCCAGCTACCACTGCCCTGCGGCCCATGCCGCCTCAAGCCCTGCAAGTTCACTGCCTAGATGGTCCTTACTGGTCAGTCAAACTGTTTGTACTGGCCTGTGGGGACAGAAGAAGACGGGTCCATGTGAGCATGGTGGGTATGGCCAGCGCCAGGGGCTCTGGTACCAGGATTCAGAGGTGTGACACACCTGCCACCTTTGTATGCTGAGTTTCTCAGGTAATTCAATTCCTCCAAGTGGTGTCGTGGTGGAGGGTGTTAAGAAGCTAGAGTTATACCAGATGCAATCACTAGTGGAGATGACCAGCAAGCAGGGAGTGGAGGGCTGAGACTCAAACTCCCGCGTCACCACCTGACCTGGCTTTATTTTTCTTGATACGTATTTCACTTATATTCTAAGAATATTTTCTTTAAACATAACTCATCTCAGAATTATATTCTAGTTACTAAAAGATCGTTGTGAAAACAAGAAAATTCCCTATAGGCCAGGCACAGTGGCTCACAACTTGTAATCCAGCACTTTGGGAAGCTGAGGTGGGGTGGATCACTCTAGGAGTTCAAGACCAGCCAACATGGTGAAACCCTGCCTCTACTAAAAATAAAAATCAGCCCTTGTGGTGGCACACACCAGGAGCTAGGGAGCAAAATCTACCTGGAGGCAAGTTGTACAAGACTGTGCCACCTCAGGCTGCAAGAGCCAAACTCTGTCTCAAAAAAAAAAAAAAAAAAAAAAAAGGCCAGGTACGGTGGCTCACGTGCAATCAGGAGCTCTAGTTGGTGGACCACCTAGGTCAGGAGTCCAGACTAGCCCTGAACAACATCTACTATAAATACAAAATCAGCCAGGTGTGTGGCACGCCAACTCAGACCGACAAGGCAAGACCAAACCAGAAGGCTAGGTTGCAGAGATTGGTGCTATGACAGTTATCCACCCCCAAGAAATAAAACAACGCGTATATGATATACTACGGTACTAAACACGTGCTAAACCTTTGCATGCAGTTCCAATTCACATTATCATGATTTACAGATAAAGTCAGCAGGTCAGTAACCTGGTTAAGGGGTAGAGTTGCATTGTTCACCAAACGCAGTACTGTCTGTGAGATCCACCAGCATATATGCGCGCCGCATTGCCGTGCTGTTAACTGCTGAGGTGCAGGACGGCGTCAAGCCATACTCAACACTTTGCAAGCTGAACCGGCTACCAGGTCACAGTTTGAGACTTGCCAGGTCAACAATAGTAAAGCTCTTGTCTATGTTTTTTAAAGAAAAGAAAATAACCAGTACGTATCCAAGATCAGAACAGCTGGCCCACGGAAGATAGACCTGTGCACGTGCTTTATACACTTATGTACGGTGTTTGTGCTCTTGGGGGGTTTGTGTGTACATGTGCATGTGGTGCTTATAAACTGGGTCTCAAGCCCACCTTAGTCCAATTCAATCCCTGTCACCTGCTCTTTATTTATATCTTTTCTTTTTTGAGACAGAATCTTGCTCTGTTGCCCAGGCTGGAGTGCAGTGACGCAATCTCCGCTCACTGCAACCTCCATCTCCTGGGTTCAAAGCGATGTCCTGCCTCAGCCTCCCGAGTACTACGGGTGTCCACCACCCCGGCTCATCCGCACCTCAATAGAGACTGGGGTTTCACCATGGCCAGCCAAGTTTTGAAACCCAACTCCAGGGTTCCCAAAGTGCTGGGATCAGCTATAAACCACCACACCAGGATAACTTTTTTTGAGATGAGTCAAGCTCCTGCTGCACAGGTGCAGTGGTGTAATCTCGGCTCGTGTAATCCTCACCTCCTGGGTTCAAGTGATCCTCCTGACCAGCTCCTGGGTAGCTAGACAGGCGCCACCACCATACCTGGCTAATTTATTTATTTATTTTTCCCAGATGGAGTTGTCACCTAGGCCAGGCGCGATGGCTCACTGCAACCTCTGCTTCCCACTTGGCCTCAGCTCCCAAGAGGGACTACAAGCGCTCTGCCACCACACCTGGCTAATTTTTGTATGTACATACAAAAATTAGCCAGG
>JAZHEH010001550.1:0-17386 GCA_036589455.1 Ateles fusciceps | reverse complement strand
ATATCCAGAATCTACCAAGAATTAAAGCAGATTACATAAGAAAAACAAACTACCCCATTCAAAAGTGGGCAAAGTATATGAACAGACACTTTACTAAAGAAGACATATATGAGGACAACAAACGTATGAAAAAATGCTCATCACCACTGGTCATTAGAGAAATACAAATCGAAACTACATTGAGATATCATCTCATGACAGTTAGAATGGTGATCATTAAAAAAATCTGGAGACAACATATGCTGGAGAGGATGTGGAGAAATAGCAACACTTTTGCACTATTGGTGGGAGTGTAAATTAGTTCAACCGTTGTGTAAGACAGTGTGGTGATTTCCCAAGGACCTGGAAATCGAAATTCCATTGACCCAGCAATCCTATTACTGGATATATATCCAAAGGATTATAAAGTGTTCTGTTATAAGGACACATGCACACGAATGTTCACTGCAGCCCTGTCTACAATAGCAAATACTTGGAACAAACCCAAATGCCATTGATGATAGACTGGACAGGGAAAATGTGGCACGTATACACGATGGAACACTATGCAGCCATAAAAATGATGAGTTCGTGTCCTTTGTAGGGACGTGGATGAATCTGGAAACATCATTCTCAGCAAACTGACATAAGAACAGAAAATCAAACACCACACGTTCTCACTCATAGGCGGGTGTTGAACAATGTCAACACATGGATACAGGGAGGGGAGCATCAAACACTGTGGTCCGTGGTGGAGGACCTAGGGGAGGGACAGCGGGGTGTGGGGAGTTGGGGAGGGATAACACGGGGGAGAAATGCCAGATATAGTTGATGGGGAGGAAGGCAACAAACCACATTGCCACATATGTACCTATGCAATAATCTCACATGTTCTTCACATGTACACCAAAACCTAAAACCCAATAAAATATATATTTACAAAACAATAAATAAATAAATAAAATTTTTAGAAGAATGAATTAAATTAAAATGAACTTGGCTTTGTATAGAGAGACAGTAATATATGCCCATGTGTCCTTTTGTTTTGACTATTTTCCTTCTGTTATTTGTGGGTAAATGTAGCATGGGAAGGAATGAAGAATGCTAAAGCTTAATATTATATCATTTTCATTATTTGGATTTTCTTTTTTTTCTCATTTTTTTCTACCAAAACAATGGAGACAACCTTCTTATTCACATTTTCTGTTATGTTTCTTCCTCATGAGAAATCACCTCTGAAAATAAACGTCATGCACTGTGTATAAATTTTTCTGCTCCTATGACTCTCTTGATCTTTGTTTTAGATTTCACAGCTTTAAAAAACACTCATTTACTTCTTATTTGGCCTTCCACAGTACAGACGTGGAACACTAAACCATTTATTTTTATTTTTTAATTTTTTAATTTTTAATTTTTTGTTTTTTTATAGAAATGAGATGTTGCCATATTATCAAGTCTGTCTCAAACTTCTGGGCTCAAGCAATTTGTTCACTTAGGCCTCCCAAAGTGCAGGGGTTACAGGTATAAAACATCATGTACAGTTTCCAGCTGGTATATTTAGAAGGCTATACATACGTATACTATTGGATACATGCTCAGAGAACACCTTGAAGCTTTCACTTCTCCCTGACTCGGAGGTACCCACTAGAGTTCCTCAAAGAGTCAATCTACAAAGTCTGCACAGTTTTTCTTTTCTTTCTTTTTCTCTTTTCCTTTTCATTTGCTTGGAGTGTTTGCTAAAATGTGTTAAACACAGTAGGTGGCCAATAGGATGACAGAACACAGGCTAAGTGGTCCTACATGACACAGAATACAGACTACAAAAATAACTTTGGAGAGTTGCTAAACAAGTAAACAACCCCTACATCTAAGCATTTGTGAAAGTCAGGAATCTGTTTTCCAGATATGTTGAATAATATGTGGTGTTCAGTGTTCAACAATAAAATACAAGTCACTCCAAGAAACAACAACAACAAAACAAAACAAAACAAAAAACCCTGGCACATTAAAAAAGGTTAACCAAACAAAGGGAAGCCAGGATAGCAGTGTTTTAAAAATGGTAAATACCAATAAATACATATCAATTATTTTTTTAATAGAAATATATACCTTTTAACTAGAAGGGCTGAATGGTATGCATGAGCCTGCAGAAAGCATAATCAAGGATCATGAAGATGGATTGTTTGATATTATTTAATCTAAGGAACAAAAAGAAAAAAAACAAAAACAGAAAAACGAGTGAAACTATGTTAGCCAAGGATCATCATCATGTATATCAACATATTTATAATGGAAGCCCCACAGGAAAAGGAGAGATAGGGATAGAAATCATATTTAAATAAACAATGACTGAAATATCTCAAGTGTGCAGATAGATACAAATCTACTTATCCAAGAATCTCAAATAACAAAAATACTCTAAGAATAAACTCAAACATATCCACACTGATACCCATACACCGAACCAGAAAATAATGAATAGAGACTTTAAAATAGGCCAGAGAGAACTGATTACATGCAAGTTATCTTTAATGACATTAAAAGCCAATTTGGAATTAAAAATTGTGGAACAAAGAAGGCATTGGGGTGATGTGCTTAAAGTGCTGAAAGAAAAAGAAGTCAATAATAAACTCAATATGTGATAAAACTGAACTTTAAAATTGTTATCAAATACGGCATTTCTTAGAGAACAGAAGTAGAAGGTACATCACTACTAGACAGCCTTACAAAAATGTTACAGAAAGTTAGTGAGAAATGAACAATAGACAGCAACTCAGGTTCAAATAAAGAAATAAAGATTATTGATAAAGTAATTATGCCAGGAAATATAAAAGCCAATATTATTGTATTTAATGTTTCTGTTACTTTATCTTGCTACTATATTTCAAAGAGAAGAGGTCAGGGACAGTATCTCAGTTCTGTAATCCTGAGCAAGGTGGTAGGATTACTTGAGCTCAAGGGGTTGAGACTAGCCAGGGCAACATATTGTGAACCTGTCCTTACAGAAAATAAACTTAACCAGGAGTGGTGGCAGGCAGCTCTGCTCCCAGCTATGTGGGATGGTGAGGTGGGAGGATCCCTTGATACCGATAACTCAAGTGTGTAGTGAACCATGTTTAGAATGTGTGATTGAGATTCTGTATCAATATAATATAATGAAGAAATGACGAAGAATAAAACAATAAATATGTGTGCTGTTAGCACATATTGTAAAACAAGCAATTTTTGACATAAAAGCATAGGAAGATAGAATCAGTAGTATGGAAAAAATGTTTTGTATAATGTCAACACTAAGTTGTTATAATTTGCAATATATTATTATAAATGTAAGATATTAATTATAATAACCTCAATGACCACTAAGAAAATAACTATGAAGACATCCTGAAGAGAAATGTGACATCAAAATGGTACCCTAAATAGCAAAAGAGATTATTTCTTTTCAGTGATTATTTTAAATGCAAATAAGTTAACTCTAGTTAAAAGACACAGATTGGCAGAATAACCTTTATAGATATTTTAAAAGGGAGGGTAAAACTAATGCAAACAGTGACCAAATTAGAGCTACAGAAACTAAGCAAAGATCAAAAATGTTTAATTCACCAAGGAGATACAATATTTACCTAATACTAATACTAACCTAATAACAGATCCTCAGGATTTATGAAAGAAAAATGAACAGATTTGAGGAGTTACACAGTTCTGCATGATAGCTAATTTTTTAACATCCCACTTTTAACAATGGATGAAACAACCAAACAGAAGTTCTATAAGACAATGAAGGTTTTGAACAACACTGTAAACAAATTAAACTATCAGAAACCTATGAAAGACTCCACTCCATGAGCTGATTACACATTCTTCTGAAATGCATAAATGTCATTCTCCATCCTGTCTCTAGAATGGACTTTATGGTAGGCCCCAAAGCAAGTCTCATTATATTAACAGTAATTGAAATCACACATTATGGAAATGACACATAATTCTTTCTCCAATCACAGCAAAATAAATATCGAGACCATTTCCTAAAAACTAAAAAATCTATGATATTTAGAAACTAAACAGTACACTCTTCAATCACCACCGGTTAACTGAAGAATCTGCAAGAAATTAAATGATCTTTGCAGATAAATCAAAAATCACAACATACTAAAACTTCTGGAATGCAGCAAAATCAGTGCTGAGAAGGATACATTAAAGAGAAGAAATGTAAAATCAGTAACATAAATTTATACACAAGAAAGTAGAGAAAAGAGCAAACTAAAGAAGAGTACTTTTACCATAAAATGGCATAGTCATTTTCAATAATCCTAACCCCCACACCAGAACACACACAGAAAACCAAAATAATTATACTGTGCAGTGTTTATCACCAGCAATAACCTAGAACTCAAATATGAGGATGAAGTAGCTCCGATGGTGACAGAGAAGTGAGGAAACAAGGTAGATGATAAAATTTGGTTTTATATTCATGACATTCTTTTCCTGGTATGCTGGCAACCAAATGTGGGGGGGAAGAATCACCTTTGACTTATGGTTATTATACTGAAGAAAATAAAGTTAAAGGAAAAAAAAACAGCTTCTCCAACATTTTTGATTCCCTGCCAGAAGACCTCTTCCTGCCTTTAACCCACAAGAAGCCTTGTGAATGCCTGAAAAGGGCAAAGTTCCTGAGGACCACCAGGGACAAAGAACTAAGGAAGCACTACCATCTCCAGCCTGGATATCTCAGTCACAGTAGATGCCAAATCAGAGTGGTTGTGCTGCAGTAACATAAGATAGCAGATATATTTTATAATTTTCCTGAGAACAAACCCATACCAAGCTTTCTCCACACTGTTAGGATATTCCCTTCAAGAGAGGACTGGTAGCATTCCTTTGCTAGAGCTGAGGCAAACCTGGGCTTAAGGCTCCATCTACTGCCAAAAAAGAGGCACTGAACAAGCAAAAATCAATCAAACAAAACCCCCACAATAGGTATGTTATTAGAAAAATCTCTGAAAGCAAACATCCTAAATAAAATGCAAAATAAGACAGAGAGAAGAATGGAATAGATAGTCTTTCAAAAACATAAATGTATAACCACAAGACTTAATAGCAAACAGGGAATCACAACCTTTCAAATGGACAAAGCAAGGAAATATTGATGGATGCTAATTACTGAGCTAGCTCTCAGTGAGTTCTCTCATCAAAAATTAAAAATAGTGGTTTTCAGGAAACTCAGTTCACTAAAACTACATATAAAATATAAATTTTGGATAGAAAATGTTGAAATATAATGAAATACTTTTAAAAATATGAAAATCCTGGAACTGACAAACATATTGACTGAAGTCAAAAATTCAAGAGGCTCTCAACAGCAGACCAGATAAAACAGAATAAACAATCAGTGTGAGTGCTAAACAGGTTATTAGTGCCAGGTTTGGTGGCTCACACCTGTAATTCCCGCAGTTTGGATGACTGAGGTGGGTGGATCACTTGAGGCAAGGAATTCAAGACCAGCCTGGCCAACATGATAATACCCACCCTCTACTTAGAATAGAAAGAGAAAATGTTAGTTGAACATAATGGTGCACTCTTGTACTCCCAGCTATTCAGGAGACTGAGACAGTTAAATCAGTTGAATCTGGGAGCAGAGGTTGTAGTGAGCTAAGACTCTGTCATTGCACTCCAGCCTGGACAAGAGAGTAAGACAAAAGAAAAACAGAAACAAAGAGAAGGAAGGGAGGGAGAGAGTGAGTGAGGAAGGGAGGGAGGAAAGAAGGGAGGGATGAAGGTATTGAGGCACAGAGGAGGGAGGAAAATAAAAAGGAAAATTAAAACAGGTTAATAGAAAACGCACAAAGAAAAGGAAAAGAAAAAAAAAAAAACAGAAGAACAATGCAAAAAATGAAGAACACTTTCAAACTACGTTACCTCACAGGAAGAAATCTAAAAATTAGTAATGTTCAAGAGAGACCTTCGCAACAGAAAGATATAGAGACCATATTCCATTGAGTAATAACAACTTTCCAAAATGTGAAAAAGATATAAATATACAGGTTCAGAAAAATCATAAACTACCAAAAACATTAACACCCAATAAAACTATCCCAAGACAAGTAATAATTAAACTCTTGAAGGTCAAGAAATAAAGATGACTCTAAAAGCAGTAAGAGAAAATAGATTTTAAAAAGTAGAATAGCTTTAATTCCTTCAGCAAAACACTTGTCAACAACAAGTTATTAACGAAGACACAACATTGATACATATAAAATGTGACATCAAAAACAATACGAAGGAAGGTAACAGTCTAGAGTTTTTTTATAGGTCAAAAGTTATTGAAAGCTTTAAATAGTTGTTTATTAAGTGTAAAATGTTTATGTGGTCTTCAAAAAGCCGTAAAAAAAGAAAGAAACGGAAACACACCATAGCAGCTACACCAACAGAAAACACAAAGGAATTAAAATTTGTCACTACAGAAAACCAGTAATTGCTACAAATTTAAATGTAGACGATAAGAAAGGGTGAAAGGAAAACAAATGGGGTTAAATGATGAGTTACGGTTTATAAAAAACTTGTAAAACTGAATAGTAGGAAAACAAATAACCACATTAAAAATGAGCAAAAGCTCAGAATAGACATTTCTCCAAGGAACATATAAGAAAATGGGCAACAAGTATGTGAAAAAAATATTAAGCATCATATCATCAGTTACATATAAATCAAAGGTACTATGAGACATTACCTAACTCACATTGGGATGGCTATTATCAAAAACTCAAAAGATCACAAATATTAGCTAGATTGTAGAGAAAATGAAACTCTTGTATCTTGTTGGTGGCAATGTAGATTTGTTATAGCCATTATGGAAATTGGTATGAAGGTCTCTGGAAAACTAAAATAGAACTAATACCTGCACCAACTCTTTCTTTAGGCATATAACGAGAAATGGGGGGAAAAAATAGCACCTTATAGAGATATCTGCATTCTAATGTTCATTGCAGCATTGTTTATAATAGGTAAGATATGGAAACAACCTAAGTCTCCAATACAATGGAATATTATTTAGCCCTAAACAAACTCTTGCCATTTTCTGCAACATGGAGGAGCTTCAAGGAAATTGTGCTAAGTGGAACAAGCCAGACACAGAAAGAAAAATATTGCATAATCTCACTTATATACAACAGAGTAAAGGGTGGTGCCAGGCTTTTTGTTGTTGTTGCTGTTGTTGTTGTTGTTGTTGTTGTTGTTGTTAATGAGCTCTCAAAAGCTAATAGAGCAAGAATTTCCTCATTACCACAAAAGTGACACCAAGCCCTTCATAAGGAATCCACCTTAATAACCCAAACATCTCACACTTAACGCCACCTCCAAAACCCCGGATCAAATTTCAACAGAAACTTTGTGAAGTCAATATCCAAACTACAGTAGTGACTATGAAAGATTACAAATATGTATATTTGCTTCAGTATAGTAACCTTTTAAATGTCAATATGTATTCCATAGCATCATGTTGTACACATGAAGTGCACATAATATGATGTATTTTTAATGATAAACATTATAAGTACTCACACATCTAATTTTATTAAGCACATAATTTAATTATATATTCCAAAAAAATGTGGTTTGCAGGTTCTTCTTGCTTCCCTCATAGACTTCTCTGTCCCTTTCAGTTTTCTATCTCCCTCAGTGCTCTGTGCTGTCATCCTGGGACAGAGCTCAGGGTCATCTCAGGAAAGAGAATGGTGCATTATCAGCTCTGTGGGTCTGGTTTGGGGGCAACCAAGGGCTAAGATGCTCGCTGACCGGAGAGTGGGCATCCCTTAGTAGGGCACAGAGGGGGTGTATTTCCCCCAGGCCCTGACACTCCAAGGAATCAGGGTGGCACTGGGCATGCTGTACCAGGAGACCCCAGAATGATCTGCCAGAGGGGATGTGCAAGTGCAGCTGCACAGGTGGCCTGGCTTGGGATCAGGACAGCTCAGGGAGGTGGGGCCTGAGTGTCTTGACCACTCTCTGCATTCCCAAGTACATTCTCAGGAGACGTTCCATCATCCAATTCGCCAGTGCATGAAGTACCATATCTGCTGATGATGGAGAAGTTAGCCTGGGTTTTGGCTCCCTTTCTTGGTGGAATGAGCTCTCAGTTCACCCTCTGTGACTCTTGTGCCTCAGGGAGTGGAAGCAAGGCTAAAACTTTTATTGTTGTAGGGCAAGAGAAGTTGGAGTGGAAGCAACTGCTAAGCAGGTGTGCAACTGGTTTGCCAATTATCAGCAGCTTAAAACAGCCCTTCACCAGCACCTGGAGCAAGCGCAGTAGGGCAGGGCAGAGGACCGCATACAAGGAGGGGGATCCCAACTTCCTGTAGCCCTCAGGCAACCCCAAAGTTATCTCTGAGTGTATGGACAGACCTCAGTGATTAGATGAGTGTCCAAGGGCTCTAGTCCCCTTGTGGTTGGGGGAGCTAATTTCTGACAAGGACCAGGACTATGTAGTCGCACTAGTTAGAGGGAGAGCGCTCCACCAATCAGTAGGTTCAGGTCTTCACTCTGGGTGAGCAAGATCACTAAGGCCAAGGACCTGAGTCTTGGGACTAGCTCAAGTGGGGCTGTGGCTGTCTTTCTGCATTTGGAGGTCACTGTGTGGCAGGCCAGGTCTTGGGCTGGATACAAGGGTGTCATGCCACCAGAAGAGGTGTTGGTGAATTGAGTTGAGGGATGACACAAGCACCATGATTTGAGACCTCCTGTGTTAGTAATTACGCGTTGTTCGTCGTTTTCTCCAGAATGAAGACAAGACAAGAGACAAAAGGATATTTGGATGGTCCTCGGGTGACAACCTTTTCTGGCCAGCAGGACCTCTCATGCCAGTTTGGAAAGAAGCTGGGACTACGAGTCCCACAAAACCTCCCCCTCCCATCTGATCACTTTCAGAAGGACATCAAGAAAATGTACCTCCACAGTTCCCAGAGAGCACACAAGGACCATAGGAGCAACTGAACTTGGGCCTCGACTTTCCTGGAAACAAGATAACCTGAAAGTCACTGACTGACAGGTACTGTCACCCATAGGCTGTTTGACCATCTCACCTATTCAGTTTCACTCCCTCCTTAGGTGGGGACCAAGGCATGGGGTGTGCACAGGGATGGCAAAGCCCTGACATTGGCATCATGACAGACCCCAGGGAGGGCGAGGCCACCAGTAAGGAACCCACATCAGAGACCAGGGTTGGGTAGCAGCTTCCTCTAACACCCACACTTGCTCCTGCAGCATGACTCATCACCTGAATTCATATCTATTTTGGAGAATGGAGGGGACCGTCTTAGAAGAAGACACATACAAGCCTGCCACCTAAAGACAAACCAAGTTGTCATTGTGGTGTGTTTATTTCTAGTATTTTGTCTGTTTCGCTTTTCTCATGTTCCTGCTACATATCAGTGCTTTTTGAGCACCCTCCCTGCACTCTATGATCTTCCTCTGATGAGAAGGATCCTATAAGAAAAAGAAAAGTGCAGGCTGGACAGCTGTGGAGCTGAGTACATGTGGGGTTGACCCACATCTTGTCTTGCCCTCATAACATGTGTACACTGGCTCCTCCTTTCCATCTACCATTATGACATCTGCATGTCTCCTGACACCACTTGTGCCTGCCTAGATCTAGGTCCCCCACTATCCAGGTGTGTGACTCTAGGCAGGTTTGTGTGACCTCTTACTTGTAACACAGAGATGGTGCTGGGACTTGCCATGGGGACTGCTGCAAAGGTTAAGTGGGGATGGTTAACAAAAGCCTAGGTGCACCATGGAGACACAGTGAACATTCATGAAATATTAATTCTTTATTATCAACTGCTGCCTAATAGTCCTTTAGGATCAACCATCTTATGCACTCCGCCTAGTTTGCTCTTGCTAATTTTTCGTTTCTATTTTCAATACTGGGGAACTATACTTCATTGAACGTCCTTATAAACAAACTGCTAAGGTTGCTTAGATTTCCAGTAAGTCTTTATTAATGGCTCAAGGGGCCAGGCCAATCAGAGACTAACCCCAGCCTTTGCAGCCTCAGGGAGAATGGTAGAGGCCCTTCAATTAGTGATATTCTGGGGCCCACAATCTCTAGTGGCCAAGTTGAAACATGAACCCACTTTCTTGATATTGACTTTAGTCTCCTCCCAGGCCCCACTGCTTTGGCCTGAGAGTATCTCTGCCTACCAAAGGATGGTGTCTTCTCTGTCCCCCTAGGGTGCCCTGGAGGGTGATGAGACGTACCAGTATGGGTCTGCCTATGATCTCGCCACCCTCCCTATCATTTTCTCTGGGCCTGGCTTCTGCCTTCTAGCTGCTGGCAGTAATATATGGTACCCTTTTCTGGCTGCCTCTGAATTGTGGCTGATGTCTCTATCACTGGTGTCCTCCAAAAATGTTTTCTTTTTTCTCACTTGGTAGTTGGTTTATGGTTATGGGCTGGACTTCATGATGCACCCTGCAGAAATCTCTATGGCTGTGTCTGTTCCTGCCCTTGCTGATGCCTACAGGTGGATCTGATTTGGAGAGACCTTGAGTCCCTGAACTGGATGCTGTGACTACTTATGTCTTGTATGAGGGTGTGTAAGTGTGTAAGTAGGGCCAAGATTAATATGTGGTGTTTAATTAGACCTGGAACTATTACAGCTGGAACAAAGACAATTTTTGAACTCTCTGACACCTCAAATTATTCCTCATATATTTTGTTTTCAAAATGGGAATCAGTTACATAGAAAGAGATACCACCCTATGTGTCTCACTCTATTTCCCTAAATTACCTGTTAACACTAGGTGCAACAGAGGAGGGCTGAGCTGCTTAGACTCCCTACCTGTCCTCTACCCTCAGCCCACGGTGGAAATAGCATTTTAGTTTTTTTCTTAGTTATAATTTGTAACTCTAAGTAAGTGTAAATAATATATATTTAGATATAGATTTTGTTGAACCAATAAAATAGAATCTTGCGACTTTACTCTTGTAGGGAGGATATTGGTACTATGAATTTACCCACAGCTTTTAGTATTCTATGGTTATATATTTTTTCATTAGTTTTCTGTTTGCTTGGAATTTCTAAATGTTTTTCCTTCTTTCTTTCTTTTTTAAAAACTACATTGTCTGCTTTTGTCACATCCTTAACATCTTCCAACATTTCAAACATCCCATCTGAAAAGTCACTGCTGGGATCCTCACTTTTTTCTGTTCCCATACAAGTAACATCTCTCTAGGCTTGTAGTAGAGCTGTCAGTCCCAGAGCCAGTATAACTGCCTCCCTGGGTTTGCTGCAGTGTGTCCTGAGTTCCAGGTCTTATTCTTTCTTTCTTGTCTTTTATTCTTTAATGTCTTTTATCTGCCTTCACATTTGATTAACAATTTGGCAGAGACAGAATTTTGAGTCAAAAGTACTTTTTCTATCAGAATTTAAATATATTGTATTTTTTTAGTATCATTCATGAAAAATAGTTGTTAGATGTAATTCTGATGTATATGTCTTTGCAGAGAGCCTATTTTATCTGATTTGGGATACGTGCGTGTGTGTGTGAGTGTATATGTGTGTGTGTGTGTGTGTGTGTGTGTGTGTGTGTGTGTGTGTGTGTGTTTCTTCATGTTCTGAAATCTTACAATAATGGTCCTAGATAGGGGTCTTTTAAATTGATGTTGCTGTTAAAGCTTTCTTCTTAAAAAGCAAAATCTTTTTAAAGCTCTGTGCATTGTGGTAAAATTTTGTGATGTATCTCCTTACATGTTTTCAGTTCTCTTTTTACATTTTAAGTGCTATTTGGATACTGCAACTCTGGGATCAATCTCCAGAGAGCTAACCTGTTTTTTATGCAAGTTTTAAAAATTATATGTACTTTTAAAAATATTTCTTAATTTCTGTCTTTCATTTTTTAGAGTTAGCGTTATACACTAAGAGAAATTTCATATGTATTTTGTAATCTCTGAATTGTCCCATTCTCCTATATTTTGTACCTTTTACGAAAGTCACATTTTATTATTTCCTGAGACTATTGTGGCCATGGCTTCTGGCCCTTGAAGAGGAAGCTGTGGGCCCAGAAAGAGGAAGAAACTTAGAGATACATTTCTCTGTAGGCGAATTGTCTGTTTGATCATATTTGTCTTTCATTTTCTGCTTTTTAAAAACTTTTGTACGCTCATGTTAATGTGTGTGCATTTACTAATGAGGCTGGAATGGGGAAATCCCTGAACTTCCCCTGATCCCTTTGCAGAAATCTTCACCTTCTTGTTCTTTGCTGCTGCATGGGCATCAGGATGCTCTCCCTCCAATTGTATGCTGACCATACAGCTGTGGACATTGTGCTAATGTCTTTTTCCTTATCTTTGTCTTAGAGAGAGAATATGAAACCCATTGCTCTATTATGATGGAACCAGAATGTCTATATTATCACTTGCACAATATTTTCTCTACCTCAGAGTGTAGGTAAGGTTCTGCAAGAAGGGAGAAATAACAGAAAGTGGGCACGGGGACAGGAAGGTCACTTTGACCTATGAAGGTCCTGGGCCACTTGTTACTGTGTTAGGAGGTCACTCTGGTATGCAGGAGGCAGGACTATGTGAGCCTTGTCCTCAGGCATGTACTGTGTCTGAGCTTAGGGCCATTTAAATACACATTGTACAGTTTCATGAATTCTGAGAAGAAAGTAACTTCCCTTCTCAAGCTACAGCTTTCCTAAATGTCAACCCAATACTGACCAAATCTACAGTAGCTTGTCTTTGAGAGTGAAAGGTGTTCTGAGATAATCTCTGGAAAGTCAAACAGAAAGGAGGGCAGTAATAGCTTTCACCCCAGGGACATCTTGGTAAAGCTTGGTTAGAGGTAAAAGTGGAAACCATTAAGGGCTGATGGCCAAGTGCTCTGTGAACCAGCCACAAGTGGAGGCTGAGGTCACGTGACACATCCTTTTGCACAAGTAGGAGGAATTGCGTTGGAGACTCTGGCTCTGGTCTCTGGTGCTAAAGGTGTGTCAGGTCCAGAATGACAGCAGAATTTGAGGTCAGCAGAATTCAAACTTGTTTTGGCCTGTAAAAGTCTGGAAACATTGTCCAAATTGATGGTTGTAATGGCTCCTTTCTCACATAGGGAGGCTAAGGGCCATGAGTGGTGAGCCACGTTCACATGGCCTAGGATGTCTGGCCTGAATGCTGTGTTACCTTGTGTACTTCGCAGTCTTGGTTGTACCACGAATGAGCTGTACTCCTCCCTACAGGTCTGTGTCCATTAGGAGTCACCAGAACTAGGTTCCAAGGATGTGGGCATCTCCCTCACCTGGGATCTGAGAAAAGATTAGTTCCAGGTCTGTGTCCAGTGAGTACAGATTTATAGGATTCATATGAGAAAAGGTGTAGCACTTCTCCAATCACATGCTGTGCTTGCTGAAACAGCTAGTTTGTGAGAAAATCCACACCTTACAGATGGGCTCCCTTTGCCATACAGCACTGGAGCTGAGAGATTCAAACAGAGGCTACCACAGCCACCATTTCCTCTGGGGCTTGCTTACCTCTCCATGTGGCTGTTCTAACCCTTCCTCTTACTTTTCCAATCCTTATGTCTTCTGTTCATTCTTACTCTCAGCTGAGTATTATTATTTCTTTAAAAACAAAACACTATTCTTTCTTTAAAAACAAGTTATTTGACATTAGATTAGCATACAGTAAACTGCACACATGTAAATAATAGAATTAACGGTTTTCTCCATGTGACTATTTAATCCACTGCAAGGCCACAATCCCGATAAAAGTCACAAAAATATAACTTTCCAACCATACCAATCTCTCCCTGGCCACCCTAGGAACACAGATCTGCTGCTATCTTTAATGATGGACTGAATTTAATGGAATTTTATGTAAATCTGATATATGTTTGGATCTCTGTGTTTTTCTCTAACCTGGCTTTATTATTATTATTACTATTTTTAGTTTTTTTAATTGCATTTTAGTTTTTGTGGTACATGTGAAGGATATGCAAGATTGTTGCATAAGTACACACATAGCAGTGTGATGTGCTGCCTTCCTCCCCCATCACCTATATCTGGCATTTCTCCCCATGCTATCTCTCCCCAACTCCCCACTCCCTGCTGTCCCTCCCATTTCCCCTGACAGACCCCAGTGTGTGATGCTGCCCTCCCTGTGTCCATGTGCTCTCATTGTTCAACACCATCTATGTGTGAGAATATGTGGTGTTTGATTATCTGTTAATGTGTCAGTTTGCTGAGAATGATGGTTTCCAGGTTCATCTATGTCCCTACAAAGGACATGAACTCATTGTTTTTGATGGCTCATAGTATTCCATGGTGCCTATGTGCCACGTTTTCCCTGTACAGTTGGTTCCAGGTCTTTGCTATTGTAAAAAGTGCTGCAGTGAATATTTGTGTGCATGTGTCCTTATAGTAGAACGATTTATAATCCTTTGGATATATACCCAGTAATGGGATTGCTGTGTCAAATGGAATTTCTATTACTAGGTCCTTGAGGAACTGCTACACTGTCTTCCACAATGCTTGAACTAATTTACACTCCCACCAACAGTGTAAAAGTGTTTCTATTTCTCCACATCCTCTCCAGCATCTGTTGTCTCCAGATTTTTTAATGATCACCATTCTAACTGGCATGAGGTGGTATCTCAATGTAGTTTTGATTTGCATTTCTCTAATGACCAGTGATGATGAGCATTTTTTCATATGTTTGTTGGCGTCATGTATATCTTCTTTTGTAAAGTGTCTGTTCATATCCTTTGCCCACCTTTGAATGGGCTTGTTTGTTTTATTCTTGTAAATCTGTTTTATTTCTTTGCAGATTCTGGATATCAGCCCTTTGTCAGATGGGCAGATTGCAAAATTTTTTCCCATTCTGTTGGTTGCCGATTTACCCTAATGATGGTTTCTTTTGCTGTGCAGAAGCTGTGGAGTTTGATTAAGTCCCATTTGTCTATATTGGCTTTTGTTGCCAATGCTTTTGGTGTTTTGGTCATGAAGTCCTTGCCAACACCTATGTCCTGAATGGTTTTGTCTAGGTTTTTTCTAGGGTTTTTATGGTGTTAGGTCTTATGTTTAAGTCTTTAATCCATCTGAAGTTAATTTTATTGTAAGGTGTCAGGAAGGGGTCCAGTTTCTGCTTTCTGCATATGGCTAGCCAGTTTTCCCAACACCATTTATTAAACAGGGAATCCTGTCTGTCTCTTTTCATTATACTGATAGTATCTTTCAATTCATAAAAGTTTTTAGATTTGATGAACTTCATCTTATCTATCTTTGTTTTCCATGCATTCAGTGTCACATCCATGAAATTATTGATAAATCCAATGCCAATAAACACATGAAAAGATGTTCAACATCACAAGCCTTTGGGGAAATAAATATCTAAACCATAATGAGATTAGCACTTTAAAACCATTAGAATATCAGTTTTTAAAAGATTAATTTGAAGAGTATGTAGAGAAATTGGAAATCTTGTGCATTGCTGGTGCGAATATGAACTTGCAGAGATGGTTGCACAAAAACATGAGCATACTTAATGCCACTGACCTATATGCCTACAAATATTTAGTTTGGTAAATCTTATGTTATGTATCTTCTTTACCACATACAACAAAGTGTCAGAACTGGCCCTGAAATTGCTCCATGTATGATGAAAGAAGACCCTTCTTCCATAAAGTGAGTAGAAGCCTTTCTATTCATGCTGGTACTACACACTCCTGCCTCTTCCATACTGAGCATGATCTCACCAACCAGGGACATTCCACTCCACCTGGCCCATTTATTCCTTTTCATCAACCTATTTCCCTATTCAACTCACTTCCTGCCCCCTACAAATTATTGCACATCACAGGTCTGTTTACCGTCTTTGTAGAGTTTTCAATAATGTCATAAATATGGGATCATACAGTATGTGATTTCTTCCTTCTGGACCTTTTTTGTTTTTGTTTTTGTTTTTTTTTTTATAATTAAGGAAAGTTTAATAAAGGAACTGTTTACAATAATGTGGAAAAACAGTAGGTGCAGGTATCATGGAAAACATAGTGACCTAATATTGGAGTTTGCAGGGGCCTTCTGGATCTCTCAATGCCAGATGGTAAGTAAACACTATTTTTTGTTTTACAGTAAAATGCTGCTGAGAATTTCTTTTTTTATTTTTTTTTTTATTTTTTTTATTTTTATTTATTTATTTATTTATTTATTTATTTTTTATTGCATTTTAGGTTTGGGGGGTACATGTGAAGAACATGGAAGATTGTTGCATAGGTACACACACGGCAGTGTGATTTGCTGCCTTCCTCCCCCATCAACGATATCTGGCATTTCTCCCCATGCTATCCCTCCCCAACTCCCCACCCCCCAGTATCCCTCCCCTTTCTCCCCCCGACAGACCCCAGTGTGTGATACTCCCTCCCCTATGTCCATGCGTTCCCATTGTTCAACACCCGCCTATGAGTGAGGACATGCAGTGTTTGATTTTCTGTTCCTGTGTCAGTTTGCTGAGAATGATGGTTTCCAGGTTCATCCATGTCCCTACAAAGGACACGAACTCATCGTTTTTGATGGCTGCATAATATTCCATGGTGTATATGTGCCACATTTTCCCTGTCCAGTCTATCATCGATGGGCATTTGGGTTGGTTCCAGGTCTTTGCTATTGTAAACTGTGCTGCAATGAACATTCGTGTGCATGTGTCCTTATAGTAGAACGATTTATAGTCCTTTGGATATATACCCAGCAATGGGATTGCTGGATCAAATGGAATTTCTATTTCTAGGTCCTTGAGGAATCGCCACACCATCTTCCACAATGGTTGAACTAATTTACACTCCCAACAACAGTGTAAAAGTGTTCCTATTTCTCCACATCCTCTCCAGCATCTGTTGTCTCCAGATTTTTTAATGATCGCCATTCTAACTGGCGTGAGATGGTATCTCAATGTAGTTTTGATTTGCATTTCTCTAATGACCAGTGATGATGAGCACTTTTTCATATGTTTGTTGGCTTCACGTATGCCTTCTTTTGTAAAGGGTCTGTTCATATCCTTCGCCCACTTTTGAATGGGCTTGTTTGTTTTTTTCTTGTAAATGTGTTTCAGTTCTTTGTAGATGCTGGTTATCAGCCCTTTGTCAGATGGGTAGACTGCAAAATTTTTTCCCATTCTGTTGGTTGCCGATTCACTCTAATGACTGTTTCTTTTGCTGTGCAGAAGCTATGGAGTTTGATTAGGTCCCATTTGTCTATTTTGGCTTTTGTTGCCACTGCTTTTGGTGTTTTGGTCATGAAGTCCTTGCCTACACCTATGTCCTGAATGGTTTTGCCTAGATTTTCTTCTAGGGTTTTCATGGTGTTAGGTCTTATGTTTAAGTCTTTAATCCATCTGGAGTTAATTTTAGTGTAAGGTGTCAGGAAG